>JBAMJV010005293.1:0-27511 GCA_037951105.1 Echinarachnius parma | reverse complement strand
ACTTAAACATGATCAAGCAAGGAACACAAACATGTTGAGAATCGGGATGCAAGAGAAGCTAAAACTAAGTGGGTAGCTAAACATTTGAAATGTAGCGCAGATCGGAATTTTATCAGATTTATCAGTCTTGATCACACTAGATCACCCTTCTCTCTCTTCGTTAGTTTGATTCATTAATTCATCTCGATATTGCATGCAACAAATTGAAAGTAACCACGAAGTCACGCAGATCACCGCACAGGCACCAGACACAATTGTGAGTACGTGGGACAGTGTAACTCTTCCTGCGACCGGGCGACGGGCGCTAGATTTGTTCGCTTCAGTTTCATGAAAACACACTTCAAATATCGATTTAGAGGTATATATAATGCTCATTAAACTCCCATGGTGGTACTAAGAATGTTAAGTTCATGAGTCTCTCAATTCTTTAATTTAAACCGGAACAAAAGCTGAAATGTGCCTAAATGAACACGCGTCACCAGTATATGTATATAAAGAAAACTCGAGAACACGCAATTCCGTTATTTATAAATAAGGGTTTTGCGACAGATCCATTTTTTTATAAATAATTGGAAATGCGTCTTCACGCGTTTGCTTTATAATTGTGCGTGTGTTCATTATATAATATATAATGATTTTGCACTAAACCAGAATGATTATTTATAAATAATGGAAATGTGAATTGCAATTATATTTATTTATAAATAATAGCAATGTGAATTGGAATTATTTATAAATAATGAAGTTTCTAATTGCAATTATTTATAAACAATAGCAATGTGAATTTGAATTATTTATAAATAATAGTAATTATATTAATATATTTTTTCATTATATGTAAATAATGGAGTATGAATTATAATTATATATAAACAATAACAGTTGTATACAAATTATTTACAAATAAATTGATACGTTTACTTACATTATATATAAATAATAGTTATTATATATTAAATAACGATTATATAACATATAATAAGTGTATATAATAAATTTACAAAGGGCGCCCCATAAAGGAGAATATAATATTGCTGATGATGGTTATGATTAATAATAATCATCATAATCATTCATTCATTTATATGCCCTATAGCTATGACAACCCCCCCCCCCCCCCCCCACCCTAATATATAATCCACTCGTAGAATTCCTCATTAGCATCACCATTTTACTGTAGTAAAGTAATCCCCACCGCCGTGCAAACTGGAGCGCTTACCCATCGACGGGGGACCATATATAACGATTAGTATACTGTAGAGGTAGTCCCCACCGCCGTAGAAACCGTGCGCGTTATGCATTGAGTGGGGATCATATAACGGGTATACAGTATAGGGTCGAACACTAACCGATATACTGGTGAAATAATCCCCACCACCGTTATAAACAGCGCGGGTTTCCCATTGAGTGGGGACTATAATAAGAGTATAGAGAAGGCGAGCGCGCATAGTACGGTACGGTACGTACTGGGCTCGGTACGTTGTTGGTAAACCGCGGTACATTGCAGTGCGTCCATGGAGTGCAGACAGTGCGGAAACCGAGGTGGGGACTATATCACGATAATGCCTCTTTATCTATATACCACTTTCTGCCAACGGAATATATGACGGTATATGATGCTGAAGTCTGGAAACTGACACAATAAGCCAGTTCGTAGTTACAATCTGCGCATGCGCGTAATTACTGCTCTCTACGGCCAGATTCCATCGATCGCGAGAATCAAAGGAGCCACACGTGCAATTGAATGCGAATTATTTGTTTACGTTTTTTAAATCTGGATCAGGATCAAAATCAGCCCATCGTTTTGTATTCACCCCATCCAAGGTTAATAGCATAATATGTACTATTTCATAGAACAAGAACCGGTTTGATAGAATGTGTTATTCATGTGTAATGATATTTATTGATCAATAATTTCACCGAGCCTTGCTCGACCTGGCTATATAGCACGCGCGTATTAGCACGCACGTATTATCGTATTCCGCTTAATGCTGCACTATCCAACGCAAAAACAGTTTTTGCCGACTGATTTCTCTCTCCATTTATTAGCAAATGCAAACAAAATTTCGTTTATGTGATCCACAATGTATATAAATTGATAATGATTACCGACTTTCTTGTTTTGAAGACCGCTACATGTAGAAAGAAATATTATATCCCGTCTGTTTTCCTTCCGATTGCGTCCTAAAACATATGCGTTCAATTATATAATATAGATACTGTATGATTTAGATACAATAGCTGGATATATAATTATATAGATAGATATAGATTAGATTAGATAGATAGATAGATAGATAGATAGATAGATAGATAGATAGATAGATAGATAGATAGATAGATAGATATTTTAAACGGTACATTGTACGAATGGGCGGTATGCTTATCGCCCGCCTTGTAGCATTATTGCGTGTAAATGATTCACCTGGATTTTTCACAAGAAAGTTGATATGGGAAAAATCGGTAAATTCTTGAATATACTTTACAACAAATGTGTTCTTTATGAGTTTATGCAGCTGCTCGTATTTTTTCCACTTTGATTTTATGCATCTAATGTTTGTTTTATGCTGTCAAACTAAACTTATCCGGTAATATGACATGATACCATACACTTAACTGTACGTTGATGCCCCGTTGATCTGAGTTGATGGAACATCGGACTACGCCCTCAGCGTCACCCAAGCTCCTTGGTTTAATTACGAACTGGCTTATAGATCCGTGTACATGTGTGGTGCATGGGTATAGAGTTTCGCGCGAGCGGGGCTAGACAGGGGTACTCGAACAGGTGCAAACAACCAGTTTCTCTCCCGGCTGTGCACCCATGCATGGGCACTTTCACTCCCCACTGGTTCTCCACTCAGCAAGTTTTTTGGTCGCGTAGTCTGGTTCGCAGACCCCAACCTGCGGTGGCCCCGACCACTGTGCAGCCTGTACATTTACATGACTAAAATTAAATTTCCCAAGACGCTTAGTCCACTATTTGACAGAAAGTTTTGTTAATTTACTTCGTTGTATATTTGATGATAATGGCATGAACCAATTTACAATTTTACAAATATAGCAAGCTTCAATCTTATGTTGACGAAAATTGGGTTTTATTTACCACATCTTTGAATGAAGTGTTGTACAGAAAATAATAAGTTTAAGGTAGGCCATTTATTTTTAGACTTGAATAAAAACATATGGTATTTCATTGACCATGCATTTTATAACTGTAGTGCCGAAAATTATATATCATACTTTCACCGCCGACGCGATATTTTATTTTACATGTAGTAATTAAATGCCATTTCCCGCAAAATTCAGCAACTCTAATGATGTAAATACATGTAAAAACAGTTAAAACACATACATTGACATTTCCCTACCACCCCCCCCCCCCCCCCCCCCACCCTACTCTAATGATGTGAATACGCGTACAAAATAATTAAAACAAAATTAAAAAGAAATTGGCTGGGAAAACATACGGCAAAATTGACAGACAACTCAACCTAGGTTAACTGCCCCACTACCGATAGAGGGCGTAGATCAGGAATGCGCATACCTGCATACAGATTTAGTCACAGTCAACGCCATCTCCGTAAAAAATGAAAGTAATGGATCCGTCTCATATTACGAAACAGAAATCCATCATGTTCTCTTTAATTATTTGATTCGCCATTGCATTGGGGAAAATTGTTAAATGAACTAATCAATAATTGTTTAATTCTATGCATTTATGTACATATTTTGATTATTATATGTATACCAAGATGTTCGTAATTAAGCTATTCCTTGAAAATATTCCAACAATAAACAAATTTAACAATGTCACGGCGTAGACATGACATTGATACCCATTCAAGTGGGGGGGGGGGGGGGGGGGGGGTGATGATCTATTCATTCATCCCCCCAGTTGAATAGGTATTATGCAACTCGCTACGCACGTGAAGAATGTTAACTAGTAGTGCAGACAACATCACGTAATGTTTCTCTCCGAGGGATTTAAAATGCTAGTGACGGAAGATTGTAATAAGTCGATAGCCGAGGGACTTTTTTTTCACGAAATATCATTTTCCCGACTGGGGACATTCCAAAATGTTCTCGACAACAAAGTTTATGTACAAAAGTAACACATCTTTACACTTTTAGCCTCTGAGCTCAATTATAGATTGTGGCTTTTCGAAGTGATATTATGTCAAATTATTGTGACGTCATAATAATTATAATCTCTCTTTAATTGCACGTATTAAATGTTAAAATCGCGCGCGTACGCCCGAATTTTAATAACAAATTATTTTCAGCATGGAACATAACACCTGCAATCGATAGCATCGTTTTCATGTTTTGCCATATGCCTGTACGAAAATGTTCGTGTATCGATATATCGTGGCTCTGAGGGGTGACACATTTTGCTCTTCCGTGTGACATACTGCATTATATTGAAATCACGTGACTGTGTTTAGCTAATCCGTGACTCGTATTGACTAGGCCACTAAAACTGTTTAGTTTGTAACCGCTTCATTAACTAATTCATTTTGTTAATAATTTGTAGTGTATCTATCACATAACATTTTATAGAAAAGTAACACATTATACGCGGCATCCCCTCAAAAAGTAATGTAAAGAAATCTCACAAGAATATCACTGCAGAACATATTATGTAAGTGCTATCAAGACCCATAATTCATTTACCAAATTAAAAAGAAATGTACCAATCTAAGTGACAATCCTATGTTCTGTTATGTGTTATTTATTGTTCTTAAGTATACCCAAAAGCTATTGAACATTATTATCTGATGCATCATATTTATATTGTATATACCCCCTTCTCGAAAGCGTAATGAGTATCATTTTATTCTGGCCCCAATTGATAAAATATGTAATATTCCAAACGCACAAACCCTTAAACAAACACTAATTTCCACATACACACACACTCACACACACACACACACACACCCATAAACGCGCACAGTCCTACATCCCCCCCCACACACACACATACACACACACACATACACACACACATACACTGGCATACACTTATACAAATATATAACATACCCCTTACATTCAGAAAATGTATAGATATTACAAAATTAAAATTCAAATTCAAAAGGTTTTATTGAAAATAATATCGATCGCAGCAAACGGCTGGCATGAATTGCTGATATTTTAGAAAAGTTGATAATACATAATTATAATAGCACATTGAAATGAAATTCCATATGTTGACAATTAAACACTGAATATAGTATACATGACATAATGAAACAAGATAACATACAGTATTACAATAACGATACACAAGTAACATTTGGATAGAAGCTACAATACATTACTAGGATAACATGCAATTGGTATATATGATTACCCGAAATACTACTTGACGGGTTAGACTCAAAATGTAAAATTTACAAATTGTTATGAAAGAACGTAACAATAAACTAAAGTATGCAATCTGGTGCATACTTTGGAAGACAAATTGATATTCTTAGATTAAGAAAGCAAGACTTAAATCATCTCCATCATGATTATGATAATGCAAGCACGTGTTTATGAACTCTATGTGTTATCATCAATATGCATTATAAAGATTGCTATTGGGCAATTATCCTATGTACAAATTCTACAAAACAATTAATTTACTATGCCAATACATGTATTAGTATACAAATGATGCACAGGCTTGAGTGGATCGGTAAGAATTGGATGCACGAGTTTAACTTTGGAATGGTTTAAAGGGATCTAGTAACTTTGTTGACATGTGCAAAAATTGACGAGTGGTTGATACAATGTATATATATTGTTGTTATCTGATATGTCCACTGGGTGTTGTGTGAAAATTTCAAGTTAAATGGACGTTAAATGGCCGAGTAATGAGCAAAAATGCAAAGTGACATTCACTAACTCATTGTACTCACTTTGTACATGGTTTCGACGATCCAGTGGACTTCAATCGTCAATATCTTTTTAACGAAAGGGAAATTTGAAAAACCGAAACCTGTCCCATGATTGTATTGTTAGTACAAATACAACAAGGTATGAGGGAACCGTTAGAATTCCAATTGAATTTTGAGGATTTGGACAATGTTACTAAGTCCCTTTAAACCATTTTTAGACCATTTTAGACCATTTCCAAAGTTAAAAGAGTGCAGACAATTCTTACTGATCCATGAAATATGCCTGTGCAGCATATGTTTTATAAAATGGGCGCACAAAATCAAGCTAAAGTGAGCCATGCATCAGTAAAATGCATAAGTAAAATGCATTAGTAAAAACTTTTACACGCTAATTGACAAAATAGAATGCAGGGATTCTTCTACCCATTAAAAAAAATAATTTACGAATTACATAATATATATAAAAAGATAACAACAACAATTATACGAATGCATGACAAAATAATCCCATTTGTCATTTATTACAAAATTATTACAATATTCATTGTTCATAACAAATAAGTCATGTAGATGGTGATAATGCAAATGGTGATGACTATGATGCTGATCATGATGTCGGTGATGTTGATCGTGGTGACAGCGATGGCGATGGTGATGATCGACGGTGATTATGATGAATGCGATGATGATGATGATGAAAACTACGTTACAGTATAAAGTCAATGAGGTCATTACTGATATCTATAGTTATTTTAATAGGAACTGTTTATATTCAAGTTTAAAGAGGTTGAGAGTTTTGCTGGTTTTTAATATCAGGAGGTATACTATCTTGTATTGCTGATCCTTCAAAATATAATGTGTACAAACTTTTGTTTGTTGCTTGTAAGTATCGGTTTCCATGGTGGTGTATATAATACGTGCGGTTTACGGGTACACCATGTGAGATGGGTGGATTGGTAAGTCCTGAAAAGGACTATGGTAGTCCTAGAAAGGACTGTTGGTGTAGTTCTGAAAAGAACTGTGGTATTCTTTCTAGGAGAGTTCTAAAAAGAACTGTTTGTAGTCCTAGAAAGGACTGTTGGTAGTCCTATAAAGGACTGTTGGGATAGTCCTGAAAAAGACTGTTGGTATTCTTTCTTGGAGAGTCCTAAAAAGGACAATTGGTAGTCCTAGAAAGGACTGTTGTTAGACCTAGAAAGGACTGTTGGGATAGTCCTGAAAAGGACTGTTGGTATTCTTTCTAGGAGAGTCCTAAAAAGGACAATTGGTAGTCCTAGAAAGGACTGTTGATAGTCCTAGAAAGGACTGTGGTATTGCGAGGAGAGGGTGGATGGTAGGAGGGACTCGACGTTTCGAATAGGTTGACTATCCGTCGTCAGGAGTGTCTCCTGACGACGGATAGTCAACCTATTCGAAACGTCGAGTCCCTCCTACCATCCACCCTCTCCTCGCAATACCACAGTCCTTTCTAGGACTATCAACAGTCCTTTCTAGGACTACCAATTGTCCTTTTTAGGACTCTCCTAGAAAGAATACCAACAGTCCTTTTCAGGACTATCCCAACAGTCCTTTCTAGGTCTAACAACAGTCCTTTCTAGGACTACCAATTGTCCTTTTTAGGACTCTCCAAGAAAGAATACCAACAGTCTTTTTCAGGACTATCCCAACAGTCCTTTATAGGACTACCAACAGTCCTTTCTAGGACTACAAACAGTTCTTTTTAGAACTCTCCTAGAAAGAATACCACAGTTCTTTTCAGAACTACACCAACAGTCCTTTCTAGGACTACCATAGTCCTTTTCAGGACTTACCAATCCACCCATCTCACATGGTGTACCCGTAAACCGCACGTATTAAACTTTTGTTTGTTTAAGACCAGTAATATGTTATGTAGTTAGCATTTTGGGGAGATGGTAGTTCGCGGCCTTTCTAGTATTATCATAATTGTGCATATCAAGATTTTAATTAAAACATGTTAATAACAAGGCTGGTAATATATGTATCTAAAACTAAAACAAACAAACTGCAGTATCAAAATGTCCCATATGATAAACATTCAATATACGAAGTTCATTAAATAAATTAAAGGACTGCAATGAACATAATATTCATACTGTACGTTTATATGAAGTAGTATGTGAAGTTGGCAAGTTTATATTTTCAGCATTTCTAGTACTATAATGGTGTATATTACAATTTAGTATGAAATGCTTAAATAATTAAGGCGGGATTAGCAAATAGCACGGGAACATAGATATTGCACATTGATATTTAAACATATCAATACAATTCAAATTCTTCAAAACGGAGATGTGTATGGCAAGCAAAACATATTGTTTAAAATAAACTTAAAATAAATTATCACTTTCCTAATATGAGTTTCAAGTGCATCCACCATGCAGGAATTCCACAATAAAACAAATGATAATAATACTACTTTTAAACTTTTAAACCGACTACAATATACATAATTATACCAATATTGTTCGATACTACATGACAAGCCGCCTTATATGATATGTCCGTTTTAATAAAGTATCAATGATTAAAACAAGAAATGCAGGTGAAGACACCTTTTTAATTCTGATTTCCACAAACGAATAATAATAAAATCAATATTTCACGTTCTATTAGTAAAAGTTATAATGTGTTGTACGTATATGAACAATTTATTGACAGAAAAACGTGTACTTATTAAACTGATCTCTTTATTAAAAATATCTTAAAGAGATTAACTATGGTGATGGGATAAGAAAATACTTGTATCACTATTATCAGCAAATGTATACATTGATAATATTATTGATGTATTCAATAAACAATACGGGGCAACAAATTGATTACTAAGGTACTCCACACTTTTTTTTCTTATATTCTACACTAGACATAAGTAAGCAACTTGTTGAAAATGTATATAACAAATTATTCATCAACAGATTTTGATTGATTCCACTTATTCCATATTTATACAATTTCATTAACTGTATGTGATGGTCTAAAACTGACATATAAAACAGCTTACTATAATATATAAGGTATACAAACAATCCAAGCATGACTTCATAATTGCCTATTGCAGAGGCTTGGTATTATGAATAATATACATTAGTCACACTTAGTAAAATGTCCAGACTAGATACATTAGTTACCATGGTTACACGTAGAATGTCTAGATAACATACATAACTACTATAGTTACACGTATAGTATGTCCAGATAAGATACTGATTATCATTTATAATGTTCAGACAATCCATTCAAAAGGTAATTACTTTTGCCTTTTTAACAGGTATATATATTCCTTGTTCCAAACACTGATTTAATACATGCATTGGACATAAATTAGTACTTAATACATAAAAGGGTCTTTTCACAACGTCAACATCAACATCTTCATATCTATCACTTGTATTTTTTGTATTGTTTTACAATGTCTATAATACCCATGCTAGTTACTGATTAAAACAATTATGTCGTTTCATTCAAATCAGTACACTTGATACACACCCATATATCAACACGATCAAAGTACATTTCAAATTATGACTTATTATCACTGGTGTAGACATGTCATTGAAACCCATTCAACTGGGGGGGGGGGGGGGGGAAATGATATATTCATTCATCCCCCCTCCTGATGAATAGGTATTACGTAAGTCTACGTAGGTCATACTGTAAGCATGTTCTTGTCGAGTTACGCATGGACGTAGGAGACGTATTTCTCGGGGGTCTTAGGTCTTTTGCTCGAATAATTATCAATCACATTAATTACAAATTATCAAATACATCAAAAAAGGGTCCTCCTCTCTTTGATGCCAGGAAAATTAAAACAATTATTATGTCTTTTGATGGCTCAGTCCGAAAAAAACACGAATTTGCCCGAAATTGAGATGGTTTTTGGCCGAATTTAACACGGATTTGCCCGAATATGACATGCTTTTGCCCGAATTTCAGATGTGTTTGCCCGAATATGACCGTTTTAAAAAATAAAGGGGGACAAGGGGCTGGAGCCCCCACCCCCCCCCCCCCCCCCCCCCCCTCCCTCGAACGCCCATGGAGTGACGTTATTTAAATCGTCATATTCACATTGTTTGTAACATATCAGACTGTCTCCTCATGCAGTATATTCGTTTCGTTATTTTCGTCCTGTCCACTTTGTTCAACATGTCTCTTCGGTACATTCCCCTTGTTTTTGTCCCTCCTACGTACAGTACAAATGGCCCAAATGAAAGCGATAGCAAGCACTATAATAACTAATATAGAGAGAGCTAACACAACTGACAACGCTTTTACCTTCTCCTTTTCAGTTGGCACATGTGTCTGGGAAGTTTCGCTAATAGTACTGTCAGTAGGAGGAAGTGTGGCAGGTTTCCTGACCGTAAACCTGTACTCGGGTTCTTGTCGAGTTACGTTCGTCAACGTAAGGTTACTGTTAGTACTATTCAATTGATAATATTCACATCTTACTTGGTCTTGATAATTCAAACAACAATAATAACGGATGTCAATATTTACCATAACTAACTCGTCATACAAATCCTTCCTATCAAATATGTAACCTGCGATAAACTCTCCGGGTAAAGGGTATAATTCATAGCAATAGAAAAATGCACCATTTTATCCTAAGGCGGAGAACCTAACAAATCGCCAATCAGTGACTTGTGGGGGAGTGTAAGCTAGGGTACATACATTACTCTGTCCTTCTAAAATATCAGTGTTTGTTGGCGCAATACCATCTACTCGCATTGATAGAACATGAAGTACAAATGATAAAACGGAAAATGCTTGCTCACTACCCCTTTCTGCAACCGTTAATAAGTACGTTGCATCGTCATATTTCAGCACACGCGTTATTGATAAGTTGACAAATAAGGTATGACTATCTTCTCTCATTTCGAATGACACTGACATCCGTTCACGCTGATCTTGTGATACAAGCATGTCTAGATAAAATACTCCATCTGCATAATCTACGCCGAAATGAACGAAGAACGGGCGCTCCATATCAGCATACTGAAGCGACCATACATACGCCTTCAGAGGTTTGTCCGGATCCAAAGCCTGTGAGAAGGGAATTGTGGCATCCTCACCTTCAGTGATATATGTTTCCCATGTACATGCGATATGAGCATACAGCACGTAAACGGTGATTACCATAGGTTTCCATCGGACGTCCATGGTGGAAACTGTAATGTGGATAATTAATGTTAAACATGTAGTACAATTATAAAGGATACTACAGATGACTTTTTCTTTTTTTTTAGGATTGGAAACCGTATGTAGCAGTCACACCGCCAAACCAAACCCAAACCGGCACCAGACGTAACAATTCGGGGACGTTTCGGGGACATTTGAGGTGCTGACTGTTTGGTGTCCGTGTGGTATCGGAATTGTCGGTCCCGGGGGGGGGGGGGGGGGCACTCAACTATATTGCTGTACACACGCGCGACCAAAAAAACGCGTAAAAAGGGTACATTCAGAAAATCAGAAAAAGGGTATGTTTGTGAAGTTAAACAAATACGCGTTTAGGGTATCTTTTTCTCCAAACTAGAGGTTTAATTGAGAGCAATTGACGTAGACCTTGTTTATGGGTATGTTTTAGGGGTTATACTTGTTTAGGGGGCAAAATTGTCAAAAAAGCACGCGAAAATACTTGAATAGGGTATAAATTTGACCAATGGAAAAAACTTGTTTGGAGTGGGTTTGAAAAACCTGTGGTCCTGCGTGTGTACAGCAATATAGTTGATCAGTGGCCCCCCGGGTTGTCGGTCTCTGTTGGTGTGACTGCTAACCCAAGTTCGGGCTTGTGTCGGTGCCCGATTATACTATTTTGTTCACAATTTTCTCTTCGTTGAAAAGATATTCACAATTAAAGTGTTCGGATTTGTAACCCCTGTTTAAAGATATTTAGAGGACTTTTCCCCAAATTCCATCCATTTTCTTTAGATCTTACAAAATCACCTCTACATTTATTCTGATATATATTTTCTATCTCATATTTTATTACGAGTAACTGTTGTACTCGTATAATTTCTTCACAAGGGTTTTCATCGACCATTTCACAGTCGTGCATATTCCCTTTGCAAATGCTGCAAAAATATATTTGTCGTACTTTGTTTTTGTTTTGAGTACTTCAAACTAAATTCTTTTATCTTTATCTTACATATCTCATTCCATTAAATTATAGCCGTAATTTGTTTACAATATTGATAATACCTTCCTGAAAAGGTTTTACTTGTAATAAAGAATTATTTAATTTCCAGTAACCTTTCCCATGCAAATTATCAGTTATTTTAATTTTCAAAGATATGGCATTATGATCACATAAGATTGCGGGAATATTTTAATGAGGATGAAATTAGCCAATAGTCCAATTTAGAAAACAAGCCAAGTGATAACTGTCGCCAAGTAAAATGTTTTTTTTGTTGGATGCATGAATCTCTAAATATCAATCAAATTATATTTAGTAATTACCTTTAAAAACCATTTCTTTGGTTTATAAACAAATGAAACGCCTTGAGTATCTAAAAGTGGGTTTTGGACACAGTTCCAATCACCACCAAAACTCAATTGCTTATTTACAGTATCTAATTGTTTAAAGAGGAAGCATTTAAACAAAAAGTAACGGCTGGTTCAAATGTGAGAATTATTGTGGGGCCCCACAATTATTGCAAATGGTTATAGTTATGGATATTTCAGCTGTTTCTGAACCAATTTTTATCAAAGATTATTCTGTCATTAGAACATTGGAAAGAGCATACAATTTTCAAGACAGAATCATCGCTATTTGATCAGAATCGGTGCAGAATCAGCTGAAAATGAAATATCCAATTGGAATAAATGTTGGGGACAAACTCGTTTTCAACAATTATATAAAATTATAGAAAATATATAAATATCCTACATATTTTGAAAATTAATTTATATCACAATGGTTTAAAAATTGTTTTTGATGATCTCTCTTTTGAATCATTATTTTAACCAAACACAACATTCATATTTGTAAAATAAGATATGGTTGAATTGTAATGTGTCTGGACTCTGGGGCGCCCTCTTATGTAAACGGCTGATTTTTAATTCATGAAAACAGCATTGATACATAACCGTTTATATTATATTTTACTATCCATTAAGCATAAGTTTTAGATGATACTTACAAGCTTTAGTTACTAAAATTCTGATTGACCAAAACTGTACTATCCATTTAATATAATTATTATTTTTGTTATACTGTGATACACATAATAGTGATATTAGGCTATGCGATGAGAAATATGTCAAATAACTCTATTTGGAAAGGAAATGAAGAAGATATACAAATTAGTTGGAACTTACCGATTGCTCCAAGTCAAATTGCAGAAGAATATCCCGATTACTAGTATTTAGTAGTAGATTCTCACTGTAGTGTGCATAACTATAATAATTACATAGTTAATTCATAAAGGCTACTGTACACAGGATTGTTTAACATTGGAAACCATAGTCTGTTATCATTTAATTCCAATGCTCTTTACTATGTTTTCATCATAAATTGTACCGATAATATTTGTTTTGTGTACAGCGCTCAGAAACATAATGTATTGAGCCCTTTATAAAAATGATAAATGTTATAATTATCAGTATTATTATTATTATTATAACATTTTTATATTGTGATACACTTTGTATAATTGTTACTGATTATATGCGATGCGATATATTCAAATGTCAAATAACTCTCTTTAAAAAAAAAACGAAGAAGATTGACAAATTAGATGGAACTTACCGATTTCTTTATGTCAAATAAAAATGGCGGAACAACGGAACAACTTTCTTGAAATTATACAGAATATCTATAATTATCACACGTTTAGTTCATGTTACGATGTTAAACAGTCTATTTTGTTACTGGTGATGCCTGCTCTCCTTTAATCTGCTAAAAACTTCTCAAGATTATGTTATGCAATGCGCCCGCCAATCAAGACGTGGGTGGACTAGCTGAAGGAAGATGCGAAAGTGATAAACATAGAATTGTGTCGCTATAATTTATTAATGGCGCTTCATGCCCGTCGTCTTTCATTGCCGTAAGCCAGGGGTCAACTTTTAACCCCTGTTGAGTTCAGCATAATCTCTTACATAACTGTCCTCTTTTTAGAAATAGGAAATGGCTTACATATTAAAACATCCCTATCACAGGATCCCGAGTTCAAACCAGTGTATGCACATATTATAGGCTATAATCATGATAATTGCTGAACCGTTCAGGGGCCTTTCATATAACAAGCCCTGTTACCAAAATTGGCTCCTCCACATTTTCGCAGACATTATGCTATTCGAAATTCGTGTGCATTTATGTTTGTAATTGTTTCTTTAATCATTTTCTTTCTTATAATGTATGTCAAGCGGTTTTGTCTCATATGTTTCAGAAACACTTTTTACTGCAATGTTTGTAAGAAATAATAATAATAATAATAATAATAATAAGGTATTTATAACGCGCATATCACATATGTCTCTATGCGCTGTAAGAAATTGAAATAGAAGAAAGAAAGGTTCAGCATACTATACTGCGTATTAATTACTATATCAAGTACAACTGAAAGGTGCTATCCCAGAAGAGTGAACATGTACATAAAATAGAATAAAAGGAAATCAAATACAGCATGTTTTACGTTTTACGTTTAATGATCACGTTTTACTGTTTATTGTTTGAAAATTGTTGAAAATGTGGAAATAAATATAATAAATAAATACAAATATCTTTTGTCATTTTAATTAAATCGACTAATATTGATATTATCTTCTACCTAACTGTATGAATGGGGAACCATTGCCCAGGAGCCACTGGAAATGAATGCTCCCCAGGAAGTGAAGATGATTATGTGCGGGTTGGCCTATAGATGATCGAGGTAAAGCCGCATAAGGGGTATATATATTATTATGTTACATACCTAGTATAAGCGCTATGTAATTTGAACCTGTTACTATTTTATGGCGCAATGATTATATACAGGGTGCCCCCATAATAAATTCACATCATGACTAGGTTCACGGGATATGGCATCTTGTACACAGAAAAATGATACCAAGAACACTAATTTTGATCGAGCAGTTTTTGATTTAGGATGTTTTGAGTATAACAGGTTCCCATTTGTGTAATTTGTTACCAAGTCAGTGCCTGATAAATCGAACTTCCTGCCCGTCATAGCAACGAGCAACGACCAATACGTGCGCCATTTTTAGTGTGTATTCAGCTGTGTAACCAATCATATGTGAACTGAGGAAGGGAGAGAATAAAGGGCATTGTATAGGGATGAATGAGGATGGGTAAAATTGCCGTGTTATGATTAATTCGCTCCTACCTCCTATGCATGTACATAATGTTTGTTTCGGAACTCGCTGGTGCGTTTGACTCTATTTTGATATTCTAAATTAACTTTGTAACGGACGGAGAGAAAGAGAGGGGTTAAGATTTAGTGATGGGGAAAGTTTCCCAGAGCTCCATTTTCTTTCCAGTTTTCACCCGCGACCTGTGCTTCACCACTGTTGAGCAATTCTATTACATAACACTCGTACAAGCATTCAGAGGGTTAGCATTTCCGAGTGTCTCGGACAGTGCATTATCACAAAAGGTATTCAAAGTAGTTAAAATTCCAACGACTGGAGTTCGCTACTTCGCTATCGCGCCTATAAAGGGGCACGTTCTCAATAGGTATTCATCTTTTCACAGGTTTAAGCGAATAATTCAAACAAATATTTATGCAGTCTCACTGTACCATCAGTGATAATAACAATAATGATAATATAGCGCACCTTCCATCTCAAATATCCAAAATGCGCTGAAACATACCACCAAGTCCAAACACCATTTTATAATATAGATATAGGACATTGCAAAATCATATTTTGCCAATCATGTCAACTTCTGTGCCCGTGTATAATGGGTGGGTTACACCAAAGTGTCACAGGGTGGGACCCTCTTCTACTTGTACTTCATTATTATTAATAGAATTCAAATTATACTTCATATTATTTGCATAATTTAATAATTATCACAAAGAATAAACGAGCGGGTATGTGATCGCTCGTTCAATGATGAATAGCCTATTGTGTGATCATTACCCCCTTGTTGACGTTTCAATAGAAATTGGCAAAAATACTAAAAATTGACAAAAAGGGGAACCTGACATCCCAGGTAGCAAACAAACGTTGGTCCATTGTTGGACCAACGTTGTCCAATTTTTTGGCAACGTTGGACCAACGTTGCTTGCGTACGCCCAACCAACGCTGCTCCAACGTTGGCGAAAACAAAATACCAACCTTGGATCAACGTTGGTCCAATAAGTCTGTCCAACGTACGTCCAACGAGTTGGCAAATTTCCAACGTTGGACCAACGTTGGCATCCAACCTGATTCTAACAATTAGATTGTGATATTTGTATGCGGATGTCCAACATTGATCCAACGTTGATCCAACGTTGGACCAACGTTGGTATCCAACCAGATTTCAACTTCCAAGGAGTTGCGAGAATCCAACGTTAATCTTACGTTGGAACAACGTTGGTATCCAACCAGATTTCAACTTCCAAGGAGTTGCGAGAATCCAACGTTAATCCTACGTTGGACCAACGTTGGTATCCAACCAGAGTTCAACTTCCAAGGAGTTGCGAGAATCCAACGTTAATCCAACGTTGGACCAACGTTGGTTTCCAACTTCCAACGAGTTTCGAGATTCCAACGTTGGTCCAACGTTGGCTTGCTACCTGGGATGAGACATTCGAAATCAAATACTATACATTACTCGATCAAAATTACAGTTCTTGGTATAATTTTTCTTTGTAAAAGATGCCCTATCCCGTGAACCTATTCATCATGTGTTTTGTTTTTATTATGGCAAGAACCCTGTTCCGTTTTTTAAATTTTTTTTTAGGGGGGGGGGGGGGGCTACCCAGTATTATATACACGTCTGAAAAATTATCATGGCTGAGGGGGTGCCCAACCCTCACTGCTCCCTATGTTTGGAAAATGAAATTGCAATGTTCAGGCTGCCGTCACCAACAAAGGCAATAATCATGCAGCTGCTCTTCTTTCCAAACATGCGTACGATCGACAATGACAGTACTCTTTGTCAGCTTATTTTGGCACACATTCGACTAAATTTATTATAATCATGAAGAGCTTAGTTACAAAAGACGCTAAATCCACTTTCCATAGAAATTGAGCTTACGATGTCGGTACAGAAATAAGCTACGTAGCTATCTATACAATTCAAAATGTTACGACAAATTACAGAATCAAGATGAAAATATGGAACTTTAATTTTGTATATTCCCATAGGCAAGTGAATAAAGTTGGACAAAGAAACCTGTTTTTCTCTAAAGATGAAAAAGAGGATTTAGCGCCTTACTGTAAAATGAAACTTGACTATGCATTTATTTACATGAAATCAGCTTGATCTGAGAGTGCGACGAGTGTAATCAGTTGCTATACACGGGCAGAGTCCAAAGTACAATAATTGGTATCCGCGGGATATCTATGATTTCGTCTGGAATCTGAGAGTGCGACGAGTGTAATCAGCAGCTGCTGCAGCAACAGCTGCTATACACGGGCAGAGTCCAAAGTACAATAATTGGTATCCGCGGGATTGGTATACAAGGAGGTACATTGTATTAGGAAGTAACTTGAATCAGCACTCCCATTACATATCCATGCTTGAATTGACATGTGCAAAAACAGACGAATGATTTATGTGTATTTCTGTGATCTGCTTCTTTTTTTTTTTATTCAATTGAAGTTTATTGCAACCAGATAAAGTTGGATTGTTTACAAGGAAAATAACATGAATACAATGATGTCATATCTAAAACAACAAGAATCAAAATGCACAAAATGGACTATGATTAAGTCATTAAACATTCTAAATCACTTTAAAGGGGACCACCAGGCAAACAACAACACATGAGATTAACAAAAGATGAGAGTACAAAAAGACTAGGCTAATCACAATAGCATCCCACGGTTGAATAGAATACCAACTCACACAACTTCAATTACAATAGCTGTTGCTATGTCAGAAGAAAAGCACTGTCTAAGCTATTACATGGAGGTATGCAGGGCATGCTTTTGTGTGGATGTTTTTTTGTACTTTCATATTTTGTTAATCTCATGATAGCTGACCAGTGATTGACAAATGATGTCACTGCAGGTCAACAATATACTTTGCTCTGGAGGGTTTTTTAGGAGGTGGGGCTTAGCAACATGAAGACAAATAAATGATAAAATGTTTAAAAATATACAAAACATATTTGGGTCAAACCGTTTACAAATATTGAATGTGTACACTAATACAGATGAACAGAGGTCAACATGCATTTGGGTTGCAGGGCCCCTTTAAAGCTGTATCATTGCATTACATTCCAAAGCAAAAAGAAAATTATATATCGATGAACATTTTAACGTTCTCGTTATTTTTTTGTATCGGTTCCAACGTATAAAATAACTTTCTTCCTTGTAAACACGATGATCACGTTTGCATTATCATGATTATTATGTTTTGCTTGAACTACTAATATGGATATTACAATTTGTTGTCAATATTATTGGATTAAGATAATTATTATAGTACTACGGCAAAACAAACAGATAACCACGGATGTATCTAGAAAGACAACCATCGATATCGATGAAGTCCACTCGAGCTAGATTAACTAGTCCACTACCGATAGAGGGCGTAGAACATGAATGCACATAATGCGTATCACAGTCAAAGCTCAATTCTCCGTAAATCTAAGTAATGGATAAATCTTACTACATGTACATGTACATGTATTTATGTAACTGTTGCACATTTCAACCAAAAATCCGCCATGCTCTATGAAGTTAGGCGTATTCGTCATTGCCTTGAGAAAAAAGTTGATTAACTATCTATAGTTCATGATTATGTTTCAAAAACGTATATGTTAAAATTTTGTGACCTAAATTGCTTCGACCAACAGGTTGATACGTTATTGTTCCTTGACAATAAGTATAATAATACTATATATCCAATTAAGTTATCGTTGTATACAACAGTTTCTAAGCGTTTCATTTACTTATTAGTTAATCACTTGTGTGGGTCCATTATGGTTGTGTATTACAATTGTAGTATCCGCTTTAAATGGGCAGACTTTTGCAAGGTATATTTGAAGAGTGTCCGTCTTTTGCAGGCATCTTAAAGTTCAGTAAAACATCCCACAAACCACAAGGTTACCATGTGCATCAAGTTGGAGAAATTATAACGTTCACATTGATGCAGAATAAAAAATTATGCAAGAAAAAACAATCACGTTTTAGTCTAACTCTCAGGCTCATTTCCGAATTTATGCTTCATGGATTAGTTTTACCCACTTTTACCAAGTTAAAAGAAAATTGTATCTGGTTGCATCACTTTGATTGTGCTTATCCAAAATAAATATAATATTAGGTTTGTGAGGCAGCAGGTGCTAGACTAATTAAACGGTCCAAGCGACCAATTATTTCTTCGAGCACTTAAAATCAATACATTTCCACTAAAATATGTTGTCAAGTCCTGAAATGGTATTTTCTTTCATATAAGACAATAATCTCGCAACTGCTGGATGTTGTCTATGGCGAAAGGTGGACAGTATCGTTAACAGTTTTTCCCGAAGTGGTAAAAATTCCTTAAGAAACATGACAAACGTAAGGTCAAATTTTAGCACTTTAACCATAAACCTCATCAAACATAAACTACTGTGCACTACTTTCGAATTAACGATTGGACAAACAATATATCACAATCTCCCCCCACAAACAGCAATGCAAAGAAATGTCGTAAGAATATCACTTCATAACTATAAGTGCTACCAAGATCCAGAATCGATTTACCCAAATTAAAATCGAAATAACATCATCACTCCCTTATCACACTGCGTCAATGTGATTCGTTATCCTAACTTTAAACAACAAATGTGTGCAGATCCAACTTGCTTTTCCATTTAACATGTTCAAATTGCGCAAAGAAAACACGTTAATTATACTGATTAACATGATTAAGCAGGGATTTAGCAGAGCTCCTTATTATAAATAAATGTTACATTATTTTGCTAACGTCATCGTAAAATGTTGAATGTTATCCACCATCTACAACAAATGTGGTGCTAATTTTACTAATGAAGTCAACATTACAAGGTTTGTGTTAACAAATGATTTAATCCTTACAAGTTCGTAATAGTATTTGAAGTTTCTACCATGTAAACATCATTAATCGGTATTCTGACTCAGTAAAGATTTAATAGTATAACTTTGGTTGTGTCCTGTTTTATTACGACATGGCAGGAGCCATAATTTAGACTGTATTTGTTGATTATTATATAATACAGAGATCTGGATGGGGACATCTTGTAGCAACCCGAGATAAAGATATTGAAATTTAAAGGGAATGACGCATAGTCTATAGTGTGCATTCTTGTATATGGATGATTTCAGACCGTGCAGGGCGTCCTTTAAACCGTCGGCGCCTGACTATACTTTAATATTTTGTCTTGAAATTTGCTGTATTTGTTGATTATTATTTAATACAGAGATCTGGATGGGGACATCTTGTAGCAACCCGAGAAAAAGATGTTGAAATTTAAAGGGAATGACGCATAGTCTATAGTGTGCATTATTGTATATGGATGCTTTCAGACCGTGCAGGGCGTCCTTTAAAACGTCGGCGCCAGACTATACTTTAATATTTTGACTTGAAATTTGCTGTATTTGTTGATTATTATATAATACAGAGATCTGGTTGGGGACATCTTGTAGCAACCTGAGATAAAGATGTTGAAATTTAAAGTGAATGACGCATAGTCTATATAGTGTGCATTCTTGTATATGGATGATTTCAGACCGTGCAGGGCGTCCTTTAAACCGTCAGCGCCCGACTATACTTTAATATTTTGACTTGAAATTTTCTGTATTTGTTGATTATTATATAATACAGAGATCTGGTTGGGGACATCTTGTAGCAACCTGAGATAAAGATGTTGAAATTTAAAGTGAATGACGCATAGTCTATATAGTGTGCATTCTTGTATATGGATGATTTCAGACCGTGCAGGGCGTCCTTTAAACCGTCGGCGCCTGACTATACTTTAATATTTTGTCTTGAAATTTGCTGTATTTGTTGATTATTATATAATACAGAGATCTGGATGGGGACATCTTGTAGCAACCCGAGATAAAGATGTTAAAATTTAAAGGGAATGACGCATAGTCTATAGTGTGCATTCTTGTATATGGATCCTTTCAGACCGTGCAGGGCGTCCTTTAAACCGTCGGCGCCCGACTATACTTTAATATTTTGACTTGAAATTTGCTGTATTTGTTGATTATTATATAATACAGAGATCTGGTTGGGGACATCTTGTAGCAACCCGAGATAAAGATGTTGAAATTTAAAGGGAATGACGCATAGTATATAGTGTGCATTCTTGTATATGGATGCTTTCAGACCGTGCAGGGCGTCCTTTAAACCGTCGGCGCCCGACTATACTTTAATATTTTGACTTGAAATTTGCTGTATTTGTTGATTATTATATAATACAGAGATCTGGATGGGGACATCTTGTAGCAACCCGAGATAAAGATGTTGAAATTTAAAGGGAATGACGCATAGTCTATAGTGTGCATTCTTGTATATGGATGATTTCAGACCGTGCAGGGCGTCCTTTAAACCGTCGGCGCCTGACTATACTTTAATATTTTGTCTTGAAATTTGCTGTATTTGTTGATTATTATATAATACAGAGATCTGGATGGGGACATCTTGTAGCAACCCGAGATAAAGATGTTGAAATTTAAAGGGAATGACGCATAGTCTATAGTGTGCATTCTTGTATATGGATGATTTCAGACCGTGCAGGGCGTCCTTTAAACCGTCGGCGCCCGACTATACTTTAATATTTTGACTTGAAATTTTCTGTATTTGTTGATTATTATATAATACAGAGATCTGGATGGGGACATCTTGTAGCAACCCGAGATAAAGATGTTGAAATTTAAAGGGAATGACGCATAGTCTATAGTGTGCATTATTGTATATGGATGCTTTCAGACCGTGCAGGGCGTCCTTTAAAACGTCGGCGCCAGACTATACTTTAATATTTTGACTTGAAATTTGCTGTATTTGTTGATTATTATATAATACAGAGATCTGGTTGGGGACATCTTGTAGCAACCTGAGATAAAGATGTTGAAATTTAAAGTGAATGACGCATAGTCTATATAGTGTGCATTCTTGTATATGGATGATTTCAGACCGTGCAGGCCGTCCTTTAAACCGTCAGCGCCCGACTATACTTTAATATTTTGACTTGAAATTTTCTGTATTTGTTGATTATTATATAATACAGAGATCTGGTTGGGGACATCTTGTAGCAACCTGAGATAAAGATGTTGAAATTTAAAGTGAATGACGCATAGTCTATATAGTGTGCATTCTTGTATATGGATGATTTCAGACCGTGCAGGGCGTCCTTTAAACCGTCGGCGCCTGACTATACTTTAATATTTTGTCTTGAAATTTGCTGTATTTGTTGATTATTATATAATACAGAGATCTGGATGGGGACATCTTGTAGCAACCCGAGATAAAGATGTTAAAATTTAAAGGGAATGACGCATAGTCTATAGTGTGCATTCTTGTATATGGATCCTTTCAGACCGTGCAGGGCGTCCTTTAAACCGTCGGCGCCCGACTATACTTTAATATTTTGACTTGAAATTTGCTGTATTTGTTGATTATTATATAATACAGAGATCTGGTTGGGGACATCTTGTAGCAACCCGAGATAAAGATGTTGAAATTTAAAGGGAATGACGCATAGTATATAGTGTGCATTCTTGTATATGGATGCTTTCAGACCGTGCAGGGCGTCCTTTAAACCGTCGGCGCCCGACTATACTTTAATATTTTGACTTGAAATTTGCTGTATTTGTTGATTATTATATAATACAGAGATCTGGATGGGGACATCTTGTAGCAACCCGAGATAAAGATGTTGAAATTTAAAGGGAATGACGCATAGTCTATAGTGTGCATTCTTGTATATGGATGCTTTCAGACCGTGCAGGGCGTCCTTTAAACCGTCGGCGCCTGACTATACTTTAATATTTTGTCTTGAAATTTGCTGTATTTGTTGATTATTATATAATACAGAGATCTGGATGGGGACATCTTGTAGCAACCCGAGATAAAGATGTTGAAATTTAAAGGGAATGACGCATAGTCTATAGTGTGCATTCTTGTATATGGATGATTTCAGACCGTGCAGGGCGTCCTTTAAACCGTCGGCGCCCGACTATACTTTAATATTTTGACTTGAAATTTTCTGTATTTGTTGATTATTATATAATACAGAGATCTGGATGGGGACATCTTGTAGCAACCCGAGATAAAGATGTTGAAATTTAAAGGGAATGACGCATAGTCTATAGTGTGCATTCTTGTATATGGATGCTTTCAGACCGTGCAGGGCGTCCTTTAAACCGTCGGCGCCCGACTATACTTCAATATTTTGACTTGAAATTTGCTGTATTTGTTGATTATTATATAATACAGAGATCTGGTTGGGGACATCTTGTAGCAACCTGAGATAAAGATGTTGAAATTTAAAGTGAATGACGCATATTCTATATAGTGTGCATGACTTGTATATGGATGATTTCAGACCGTGCAGGGCGTCCTTTAAACCGTCGGCGCCCGACTATACTTTAATATTTTGACTTGAAATTTGCTGTCGCTATGAGCAGGTGGTCGCATTAGACAGGATGGCGGCCAAACCTAAGTATTGTTTTTGATTTTTTTTTCTGAACAAAATTACGTCATCTTTCCCCCGCAAAAAAAGTCGAGGCGGCACGTGTGACCTGAACGCACGTGTGTGTTTTTGTGTGCGCAGTTGGAATGAGTTGGAGTCATGCATGGTACGTATATCGTACGCAGAAGCAAGATCAAGACACAGCGATATGAGCGCGTTCACATTGGCGATACAACACCAAATGATCGGTATCGATAGTTTGGTTGCTGGTTTTGGCTGCTGAGTTTGGCTGCTGAGTTTGGTCGCTAGCTTCACCTTGGTGATGATTCACTCCATGACAGGCGCGTGAACGTGGCTATGCCGTTTGCGCGCGGTCTGTGATTGCAGTTCCGGGTACGGGTGGCATATAATATGCACGCTCATGAATTGCACACAGACATTGAACACGAGCAGTACGCATTGGTACAAATCAATGGCAAGCCGTTTTTAACATTTATTCCTATTTCTTGATATCAAGAATTCAATTATTGATATCAGTTTATTTCTTGATATCAAGTATTCCCAATACAGAAAAGTATTTCTTGATATCAAGAATGCATTTCTTGTTATCAAGAATGCATTTCTTGATATCAAGAATTCGATTTCTTGATATCAAGAATTGAATTCTTGATATCAAGAAATAGGAATAAATGTTAAAAACGGCTTGCCATTGATTTGTACCAATGCGTATTGCATTCGTGGGTCTAGTCGTGGGGATTCGTGTTCAGTGTGACCACTCATTTGTGGTTTCGATAGTAGTCGGTGACATACTACCCTAGCCCTTGCATGCTACTATCAATCTGAACAGTCTGAACATAGAGAGATCGGTAAGTTCCATCGGTTCTGAAGCTCTTCTTCATTTCATTTCGATTATAATTATTTGACATATTATTTTACGTAAGATTTGTAAGATTTAATTTATTTACTCTATCGACCCCCTTCCGGGGTATGAGAGTACAAACTTTTTTGTAACAATATACAACAATTCAAAAACAAAACATGCAACAACAATGTAACATAAACAAGATCTACAAATTCAGCCTTTCTGGGCAGTTTACCCTTCTGCCACTTCGTGTCAATATTGGTGCTCTATTTCTCATATCATTAACGAGACAATCCTCATCAAAATATGTTTTCAAGCTAAATTTTAACATAATAACTCTAACAAAATATGCTAACTTCTTTAACTGGCAAGTATTAAGCGTATTAAAAAGTGATTTCATATACAAAGCACACGGAGTACAATCATACAGTTTCTTTGGTAAATACATTTGTCTTTCATTATTAAAAAATGGACAAATAAAAAGATAGTGATATTCATCACCAATGCCTTTTAAGGAGCATAAAGAACATTGCATTTCATCTACTACAGTGACATCAAATCTACTCTTATTAACCGGAAGATTGTGTGTTCTACATCTAAATTTACACAAGGAAATTAAATCTTTTTGAGGCAATACATTCAAATAACGTTCATAATTGAGACTAATTTTAAATATTCTATAATTAGTACAAATACGGTTTGACCAAGTAGTAGATTGCCACTCCTGAGCAAAAATATCTCTTAATCGATGATTCACTCCATGACAGGCGGCGCGTGGCTATGCCGTTTGCGCGCGGTCTGTGATTGCAGTTCCGGGTACGGGTGGCATATAATATGCACGCTCATGAATTGGACACAGACATTGAACACGAGCAGTACGCATTGGTACAAACCTATGGCCAGCCGTTTTTATCATTTATTCCTATTTCTTGATATCAAGAATTCAATTATTGATATCAGTTTATTTCTTGATATCAAGTATTCCCAATACAGAAAAGTATTTCTTGATATCAAGAATGCATTTCTTGTTATCAAGAATGCATTTCTTGATATCAAGAATTCGATTTCTTGATATCAAGAATTGAATTCTTGATATCAAGAAATAGGAATAAATGTTAAAACGGCTTGCCATTGATTTGTACCAATGCGTACTGCATTCGTGGGTCTAGTCGTGGAGATTCGTGTTCAGTGTGACCACTCATTTGTGGTTTCGATAGTAGTCGGTGACATACTACCATAGCCCTTGCATGCTACTAGCAATCTGAACAGTCTGAACATAGAGAGATCGGTAAGTTCCATCGGTTCTGAAGCTCTTCTTCATTTCATTTCAAATATAATTATTTGACATATTATTTTACGTAAGATTTGTAAGATTTTATTTATTTACTCTATCGACCCCCTTCCGGGGTATGAGAGTACAAACTTTTTTTTAACAATATACAACAATTCAAAAACAAAACATGCAACAACAATGTAACATAAACATATCTACAAATTCAGCCTTTCTGGGCAGTTTACCCTTCTGCCACTTCGTGTCAATACTGGTGCTCTATTTCTCATATCATTAACGAGACAATCCTCATCAAAATATGTTTTCAAGCTAAATTTTAACATAATAACTCTAACAAAATATGCTAACTTCTTTAACTGGCAAGTATTAAGCGTATTAAAAAGTGATTTCATATACAAAGCACACGGAGTACAATCATACAGTTTCTTTGGTAAATACATTTGTCTTTCATTATTAAAAAATGGACAAATAAAAAGATAGTGATATTCATCACCAATGCCTTTTAAGGAGCATAAAGAACATTGCATTTCATCTACTACAGTGACATCAAAATAATCTACTCTTATTAACCGGAAGATTGTGTGTTCTACATCTAAATTTACACAAGGAAATTAAATCTTTTTGAGGCAATACATTCAAATAACGTTCATAATTGAGACTAATTTTAAATATTCTATAATTAGTACAAATACGGTTTGACCAAGAAGTAGATTGCCACTCCTGAGCAAAAATATCTCTTAATCTACATTTTAAAGACGACACAACCCAATCAATACTATGACCTTCACCTCGAGTAAGCCAAATGTTCCCTAACCCTGACTTATCAAGTAGCTTCTTAATAAATACCAACCACTGTGATTTGTATCCTAATAAGTCCTGCTCATCAGATAACATGCACAAAATCATCCTATATAAAATGTATGAGTATTTAGTCTGTTTTCCTTTAACTAATCTCAACCAAAATCCAATCATTCTACATTTAATATAATTCAAAATCACAGTCCGACCAGTTTCGCCATACACCATGCAGTCTGGTGTACATTTATTAACACGCAATATCATTCTTAAGAATTTCCTATGAAAGACTTCTATTTTATCAATACATTCAAAGCCCCAAATCTCACAGCCATACAATAAAACTGGCAATACCAAATGATCAAACAAATGGCACTGTGTTTCAATGGATAACTGTAATTTTTTGGCTCTAATTAACATACTAAACATTGCTTTCCTTGCCTGACTAAGTTGTTTTAAAATTGCCTTCTTAAAGGTACCATTATAATTAAAGATAACTCCCAAATAAACGTAGTCATCCACAACTTCAATTCTTTCTCCAGCAAGACTAAACTCTGGAAATCTTTTAACTTTGCCACGAGAGAAAATTATAATCTTAGTCTTACTAACATTAACTGTTTAATGCCACAAACCACAATAATCATTCAATGCATCAAGGGCTTTTTGTAAGTCATTTGGAGTTTCTGTCATTATTATTGTATCATCAGCATATAACAATGTTGAATACTAGCTGGCTCTTAAAAAACTTCCATTATTCCCTTCAAAATTCAATGAATCTAAAATAAATCTATCTAACAGCGGCAGTCCACTATACGAGTCCCTTAAAAACTCTTGAAAATCATTCAAATAAATAGCAAAGAGAAGGGGGGATAAATTTTCACCTTGTCGAACACCTACATTA